>JAVGWX010000023.1:10304295-10326795 GCA_036924085.1 Ariolimax columbianus | reverse complement strand
TCCAATATGGAACATAATTACAGAATGGGAGAAAACAATATTAGAAAGATAGATAAAGAAAGGGACCTAGGGGTTATAATAGATCATACAGGAAAGGTGAGTGAGCAAGTTAAGGTAGCAGTGAAAAAGGCAAATGCAATGTTAGGTATGATAAAAAGAAATATTAAACATAGGAGCAAGGAAGTGATCGTCAAACTGTATAAAGCTTTAGTTAGACCTAGATTGGAGTCTCATCTAAAGCGGAAGTGGATATATTGATGTCAGATTTAGATAAAATTCGAGAATGGTCTGTAAGCTGGCAAATGGAGTTTAATGTAGATAAATGTACAGTCATCCACATGGGTAGATCCAATATGATTCCAGAATTACAGTTATGAGGAACGACTCAGAAAAACCGGCCTACAGTGTCTCGAAGTACTGCTACTACTTCTGCTACTGTTGCTACTACTACCACTACTACTACTACTACTACTACTACTACTACTACTCTTACTACTACTACTACTACTACTACTACTACTACTACTACTACTACTACTACTCCTACTACTACTCCTACTCCTACTACTCCTACTACTACTCCTACTACTACTACTACTACTACTACTCCTACTCCTACTACTCCTACTACTACTCCTACTACTACTCCTACTCCTACTACTCCTACTACTACTCCTACTACTACTACTACTACTCCTACTACTACTACTACTACTACTACTACTACTACTACTACTACTCCTACTACTCCTACTACTCCTACTACTACTCCTACTACTCCTACTACTCCTACTCCTACTACTACTACTACTACTACTACTACTACTACTACTACTACTCCTACTCCTCCTACTCCTACTCCTACTACTACTACTACTACTACTACTACTACTCCTACTACTACTCCTACTACTACTCCTACTCCTACTACTCCTACTACTACTCCTACTACTCCTACTCCTACTACTACTCCTACTACTACTACTCTTACTACTACTACTCCTACTACTACTCCTACTCCTACTCCTACTCCTACTACTCCTACTCCTACTACTCCTACTACTCCTACTACTACTCCTACTACTACTCCTACTCCTACTCCTACTACTCCTACTACTCCTACTACTCCTACTACTACTACTACTACTACTACTACTCCTACTACTACTCCTACTCCTACTACTCCTACTACTACTCCTACTACTCCTACTCCTACTACTACTCCTACTCCTACTACTCCTACTACTCCTACTACTACTACTACTACTACTCCTACTACTCCTACTACTCCTACTACTACTACTACTACTACTACTACTCCTACTCCTACTACTACTCCTACTCCTACTACTCCTACTACTCCTACTACTACTCCTACTACTACTACTACTACTACTACTCCTACTACTCCTACTCCTACTACTACTACTACTCCTACTACTACTACTACTACTCCTACTCCTACTCCTACTCCTACTACTCCTACTACTCCTACTACTACTACTACTACTCCTACTACTACTACTACTCCTACTCCTACTACTACTCCTACTCCTACTACTCCTACTACTCCTACTACTACTCCTACTACTACTACTACTACTACTCCTACTACTACTCCTACTACTACTACTCCTACTCCTACTACTACTCCTACTACTACTCCTACTACTACTCCTACTACTCCTACTACTACTCCTACTACTACTCCTACTACTCCTACTACTACTCCTACTACTACTACTACTCCTACTACTACTCCTACTACTACTCCTCCTACTCCTACTCCTACTACTCCTACTACTACTCCTACTACTACTCCTACTCCTACTCCTCCTACTCCTACTACTACTACTCCTACTACTACTCCTACTACTACTCCTACTACTACTCCTACTACTCCTACTACTACTCCTACTACTACTACTACTCCTACTACTACTCCTACTACTACTACTCCTACTACTACTCCTACTACTACTCCTACTACTACTCCTACTACTCCTACTACTACTCCTACTACTACTCCTACTACTACTCCTACTACTACTCCTACTACTCCTACTACTACTCCTACTACTACTCCTACTACTCCTACTACTACTCCTACTACTACTCCTACTCCTACTACTACTCCTACTCCTCTACTACTCCTACTACTCCTACTACTACTACTCCTACTCCTACTACTCCTACTACTACTACTCCTACTACTACTCCTACTCCTACTACTCCTACTACTACTACTACTACTACTCCTACTACTACTCCTACTCCTACTACTCCTACTACTCCTACTACTACTACTCCTACTACTCCTACTACTACTACTCCTACTCCTACTACTCCTACTCCTACTACTCCTACTACTACTCCTACTCCTACTACTCCTACTACTACTACTACTCCTACTACTACTACTCCTACTACTCCTACTACTACTACTCCTACTCCTACTACTCCTACTCCTACTACTCCTACTACTACTCCTACTCCTACTCCTACTACTACTACTACTCCTACTACTACTACTCCTACTACTCCTACTACTACTACTCCTACTCCTACTACTCCTACTCCTACTACTCCTACTACTACTCCTACTCCTACTACTCCTACTACTACTACTCCTACTACTACTACTCCTACTACTACTCCTACTACTACTACTCCTACTACTCCTACTACTACTACTACTACTACTACTACTACTACTCCTACTACTACTACTCCTACTACTACTACTCCTACTACTACTCCTACTACTCCTACTACTACTCCTACTACTACTACTACTACTCCTACTACTACTACTCCTACTACTACTACTCCTACTACTACTCCTACTACTACTACTCCTACTACTACTACTCCTACTACTACTCCTACTACTCCTACTACTACTCCTACTACTACTACTCCTACTACTACTCCTACTACTCCTACTACTACTCCTACTACTACTCCTACTACTACTACTACTACTCCTACTACTACTCCTACTACTACTACTACTCCTACTACTACTCCTACTACTACTACTACTACTCCTACTACTACTCCTCTACTACTACTACTACTCCTACTACTACTACTCCTACTACTACTCCTACTACTACTACTCCTACTACTACTACTCCTACTACTACTCCTACTACTCCTACTACTACTCCTACTACTACTCCTACTACTACTACTCCTACTACTACTACTACTACTACTACTACTACTACTCCTACTACTACTACTACTACTCCTACTACTACTCCTACTACTTACTACTACTACTCCTACTACTACTCCTACTACTCCTACTACTACTACTCCTACTACTACTCCTACTACTACTCCTACTACTACTACTCCTACTACTACTACTCCTACTACTACTCCTACTACTACTACTACTACTACTCCTACTACTACTCCTACTACTACTCCTACTACTACTCCTACTACTCCTACTACTACTCCTACTACTACTCCTACTACTACTACTCCTACTACTACTACTCCTACTACTACTACTCCTACTACTACTCCTACTACTACTACTCCTACTACTACTACTCCTACTACTACTCCTACTACTACTACTCCTACTACTACTCCTACTACTACTACTCCTACTACTACTACTCCTACTACTACTCCTACTACTACTACTCCTACTACTACTACTCCTACTACTACTCCTACTACTACTACTACTACTCCTACTACTACTACTCCTACTACTACTCCTACTACTACTACTACTACTCCTACTACTACTACTCCTACTACTACTCCTACTACTACTCCTACTACTACTACTACTACTCTACTACTACTACTCCTACTACTACTCCTACTACTACTACTACTACTCCTACTACTACTACTCCTACTACTACTCCTACTACTACTACTACTACTCCTACTACTACTACTCCTACTACTACTACTACTACTACTACTACTACTCCTACTACTACTACTACTACTACTACTACTACTCTACTACTACTCCTACTACTACTCCTACTACTACTCCTACTACTACCTACTACTACTCCTACTACTACTCCTACTACTACTCCTACTACTACTACTCCTACTACTACTACTCCTACTACTACTCCTACTACTACTACTCCTACTACTCCTACTACTACTCCTACTACTACTACTCCTACTACTACTACTACTCCTACTACTACTACTCCTACTACTACTCCTACTACTACTCCTACTACTACTACTCCTACTACTCCTACTACTACTCCTACTACTACTACTCCTACTACTACTACTACTACTACTACTACTACTACTCCTACTACTACTCCTACTACTACTACCTACTACTACTACTCTACTACTACTCCTACTACTACTACTACTACTCCTACTACTACTCCTACTACTACTACTACTACTACTACTACTACTACTACTACTACTACTACTCCTACTACTACTACTACTACTCCTACTACTACTCCTACTACTACTACTACTACTACTTACTACTCCTACTACTACTCCTACTACTACTACTACTACTACTACTACTACTCCTACTACTACTACTCTACTACTACTCCTACTACTACTACTACTACTACTACTACTACTACTACTACTCCTACTACTACTCCTACTACTACTACTCCTACTACTACTACTACTACTACTACTACTACTCCTACTACTACTACTACTACTACTACTACTACTACTACTCCTACTACTCCTACTACTACTACTCTACTACTACTCCTACTACTACTACTCCTACTACTACTACTCCTACTACTACTCCTACTACTACTACTACTACTACTACTCCTACTACTACTACTACTACTACTCCTACTACTACTCCTACTACTACTACTACTACTACTACTACTACTCCTACTACTACTACTCCTACTACTACTACTACTACTACTACTACTACTACTACTCCTACTACTCCTACTACTACTACTACTACTACTCCTACTACTACTACTACTACTACTCCTACTACTACTACTCCTACTACTACTCCTACTACTACTACTCCTACTACTACTACTACTACTACTACTACTACTACTCCTACTACTACTCCTACTACTCCTACTACTACTACTCCTACTACTACTACTACTACTACTACTACTACTACTACTCCTACTACTACTACTCCTACTACTACTCCTACTACTACTACTCCTACTACTACTCCTACTACTACTACTCCTACTACTCCTACTACTACTCCTACTACTACTACTCCTACTACTACTCCTACTACTACTCCTACTCCTACTACTCCTACTACTACTACTACTACTACTCCTACTACTACTCCTACTACTACTCCTACTACTACTACTCCTACTACTACTACTCCTACTACTACTCCTACTACTCCTACTCTCTACTACTCCTACTACTACTACTCCTACTACTACTCCTACTACTACTACTCCTACTACTACTACTACTACTACTACTCCTACTACTCCTACTACTACTACTCCTACTACTACTCCTACTCCTACTACTACTACTCCTACTACTACTCCTACTACTACTCCTACTACTACTACTACTACTACTCCTACTACTACTACTACTACTACTACTCCTACTCCTACTACTACTCCTACTACTCCTACTACTCCTACTCCTACTACTCCTACTACTACTCCTACTACTACTCCTACTACTACTACTACTCTACTCCTACTACTACTACTACTCCTACTACTCCTACTACTACTACTCCTACTACTACTCCTACTACTACTCCTACTACTACTACTACTACTACTCCTACTCCTACTCCTCCTACTCCTACTACTACTACTCTACTACTACTCCTACTCCTACTCCTACTACTACTACTCCTACTACTACTCCTACTACTACTCCTACTACTACTACTACTCCTACTACTCCTACTCCTACTCCTCTACTACTACTCCTACTACTACTCCTACTCCTACTCCTACTACTACTACTCCTACTACTCCTACTACTACTACTCCTACTACTACTCCTACTACTACTCCTACTACTACTACTACTCCTACTCCTCCTACTCCTACTCCTACTACTACTACTCCTACTACTACTCCTACTCCTACTCCTACTACTACTACTCCTACTACTACTCCTACTACTACTCCTACTACTACTACTACTCCTCCTACTCCTACTCCTACTACTACTACTCCTACTACTACTCCTACTCCTACTCCTACTACTACTACTCCTACTACTACTCCTACTACTACTCCTACTACTACTACTACTACTACTCCTCCTACTCCTACTACTCCTACTACTACTACTCCTACTACTACTCCTACTACTACTACTACTCTACTCCTACTCCTACTCTCCTACTACTACTACTACTACTACTCCTACTCCTACTCCTACTACTACTACTACTCCTACTACTACTACTACTCCTACTACTACTACTCCTACTACTACTACTCCTATTACTACTACTACTACTCCTACTACTCCTACTACTACTACTACTACTACTACTCCTACTACTACTACTCCTACTACTACTACTACTACTACTACTACTACTACTCCTACTACTACTACTCCTACTACTACTACTCCTATTACTACTACTACTACTACTCCTACTACTACTACTACTACTCCTACTACTCCTACTCCTACTACTACTACTACTACTACTACTACTACTACTACTCCTACTACTACTACTCCTACTACTACTACTCCTACTACTACTACTACTACTACTACTACTACTACTACTACTCCTACTACTCCTACTACTACTCCTACTACTACTACTCCTACTACTACTACTCCTACTACTACTACTCCTACTACTACTACTACTACTCCTACTACTACTACTACTACTACTCCTACTACTACTACTCTACTCCTACTACTACTCCTACTACTACTCCTACTCCTACTACTACTCTACTACTACTCCTACTCCTACTACTACTACTACTCCTACTACTACTACTACTCCTACTACTACTACTACTACTACTACTACTCCTACTCCTACTACTACTCCTACTCCTACTACTACTACTACTCCTACTACTACTCCTACTACTACTCCTACTCCTACTACTACTCCTACTACTACTCCTACTACTACTCCTACTACTACTCCTACTCCTACTACTACTCCTACTACTACTCCTACTACTACCTACTACTACTCCTACTACTACTCCTACTACTACTCCTACTACTCTACTACTACTACTCCTACTACTACTCCTACTACTACTACTACTACTACTCCTACTACTACTCCTACTACTACTCCTACTCCTACTACTACTACTACTCCTACTACTACTCTACTACTACTCCTACTCCTACTACTCCTACTACTACTACTACTACTACTCCTACTACTACTCCTACTCCTACTACTACTCCTACTACTACTACTACTACTACTCCTACTACTACTACTACTACTACTACTCCTACTCCTACTACTACTACTACTCCTACTACTACTCCTACTACTACTCCTACTCCTACTACTACTCCTACTACTACTCCTACTACTCTACTCCTACTACTACTCCTACTCCTACTACTACTCCTACTACTACTACTACTACTACTACTACTCCTACTACTACTCCTACTACTACTACTCCTACTACTACTACTACTCCTACTACTACTCCTACTACTACTCCTACTACTACTCTACTACTACTCCTACTACTACTCCTACTCCTACTACTACTCCTACTACTCCTACTCCTACTCCTACTACTACTACTCTACTACTACTCCTACTCCTACTACTACTACTACTACTACTCCTACTACTACTACTCCTACTACTACTCCTACTACTACTCCTACTCCTACTACTACTACTACTACTACTCCTACTACTACTACTCCTACTACTACTACTACTCCTACTCCTACTACTCCTACACTACTCCTACTACTACTCCTACTCTCCTACTACTACTCCTACTCCTACTACTACTACTACTCCTACTACTACTACTCCTACTCCTACTACTACTCCTACTACTACTCCTACTCCTACTACTACTCCTACTACTACTACTACTACTACTACTCCTACTACTACTCCTACTCTACTACTACTACTACTCCTACTACTACTACTCCTACTCCTACTACTACTCCTACTACTACTCCTACTCCTACTACTACTCCTACTACTACTCCTACTCCTACTACTACTACTACTCCTACTCCTACTACTACTACTACTCCTACTACTACTCCTACTACTACTCCTACTCCTACTCCTACTACTACTACTACTCCTACTACTACTCCTACTCCTACTACTACTACTACTACTACTCCTACTACTACTACTCCTACTACTACTACTACTACTACTACTACTCTACTACTACTACTACTACTACTACTACTACTACTCCTACTACTACTACTACTACTACTACTACTACTACTACTACTACTACTACTACTACTACTACTACTACTACTACTACTACTACTACTACTACTACTACTACTACTACTACTACTACTACTACTACTACTACTACTACTACTCCTACTACTACTACTACTACTACTACTACTACTACTACTACTACCTACTACTACCTACTACTACTACTCCTACTAACTACTACTACTACTACCTACTCACTACCTACTACTACCTACTCCTACTACTACTACTACTACCTACTACTACTACTACTCTACTACTACTACTACTACTACTACTACTACTACTACTACTACTCACTACTACACTACTCCTACTACTACTACTACAACTCTACACACTACTACACCTACTACTACTCCTACTACTACTACTACTCCTACTACTACTCCTACTACTACTACTACTACTACTACTACTACACTACTACACTACACACAACTACTACTACTCCTACTACTACTACTACTACTACTACTCCTACTACTACTACTACACTACTACTACTACTACACTACTACTACTACTCCTACTACTACTCACTACTACTACTACTACTACTACAACTCACTACTACACTACACACTACACTACTCCTACTACTACTACTACTACTACAACTACTCCTACTACTACTACTCCTACTACTACCTACTACTACTACTACTCCTACTACTACTACTCCTACTACTACTACTACTACTACTCCTACTACTACTACTCCTACTACTACTACTCAACTACTACTCCTACTACTACTACTACACACACACCTACTACTACTACTACACTACTACACACACTACTACACCAACACACTACTACCTACTACTACTACACTACAACTACTACTACTACTACTACTCCTACTACTACTACTACTACACTACTACTACTACTACTACTCTACTACTACTACTACACTACTACACCTACTACTACTACACTACTACTCCTACTACTACTACTACTACTCCAACTACTACTACTACCTACTACTCTACTACAACTACTACTACTACCTACTACACTCCTACTACTACTACAACTACTCCTACTACTACTACTACTCACTACTACTACAACTCCTACTACTACTACTACTACTCTACTAACTACTACTCCTACTACTACACTAACTCTACTACTACTCCTACTACTACTCCTACTACTACTACTCCTACTACTACTACTACACCTACTACTACTACTACTACTCCTACTACTACTACTACTACTACTACTCCTACTACTACTACTACTACTACTACTACTACTACTACTACTTACTACTCCTACTACTACTACTCCTACTACTACTACTACTACTACTACTACTCCTACTACTACTACTACTACTACTACTACTACTACTACTACTACTACTCTACTACTACTACTACTCCTACTACTACTACTACTACTACTACTACTACTACTACTACTACTACTACTACTACTACTACTACTACTACTACTACTACTACTACTACTACTACTACTACTACTACTACTACTACTACTACTACTACTACTACTACTACTACTACTACTCCTACTACTACTACTACTACTACTACTACTACTACTCTACTCTACTACTACTACTACTACTACTACTACTACTACTCCTACTACTACTACTACTACTACTACTCCTACTACTACTACTACTACTACTACTACTACTACTCCTACTACTACTCCTACTACTACTACTACTACTACTACTCCTACTACTACTACTACTACTACTACTACTACTACTACTACTACTACTCCTACTACTACTACTCCTACTACTACTACTACTACTACTCCTACTACTACTACTACTACTCCTACTACTACTACTACTACTACTACTACTACTCTTACTACTACTACTACTACTCCTACTACTACTACTACTGCTACTACTACTACTACTACTACTACTGCTTCTACTACTACTACTACTACTTCCTCTTCTTCTATTTCCCCTACTTCCTCGTACGCCATCATACATTCGAAGCAGTGACTCATTTCCGTTTTTGTTTTTATGAGATGGGTGACTTTGTGCTGTGTTCTGTGTCCACGTGCCAAGTGAAGCCCTCATCGGCATGTCTTTGTTGGAGGTTTGTTGGGTCTTCCATGTTCTCTCTCTTTTGGTTTACGGTGTGATGTGGCAGACTCGTCTCTGTCAACCTATTCATACTAGGCGTGTTCAAATGGAACCGGACCAAACTGCAACAAGTGAACATACGTGCGATGCGCATGATGACGTCACTTCTGGTGTAAACAGCACATTCCAACAGTCAGGTTTTCAACCTGTTTAATATTTCTTTTTATCATACCTAACATTGCATTTGCCTTTTCCACTACCTGGACTTGCTCTCTCACATTACCTGTATGCTCTATTGTAAACCCCTGGTCCCTTTTCGTTTTCTATCATTCTAATATTGTTCTCACCAATTCTGTAATTATGGTCCATATTGAATCTACCCACGTGAATGACTCTACATGTATCCACATTAAACTCCATTTGCCAGCTTACAGACTATTCTCGAAATGTATCTAAATCCGACTTCAATATATCTTTATACTGGTTTAGAAGACCCTGCAGAGTCTGTATACAACCAGTTACATTTACATCACCTTGCTCTAAAAGCTATGCGCATCCAGTTTATTCTTAAATGCATTAACTGTCCCTGCCTCCACTACCTCCCCTGGCAATGCATTCCAAGCAGACACCACTCTCTGACTAAAAAAATATTTCCTAATATCTCATCTGGACCTCTCTTTAGTCAGCTTGCAACTATGCCCTCGTGTTATTGTAGGTGGCTGTATTTTAAAAAAAACTTGTTATAGTCTAATTTATCCATTCCTCTGATCATCTTATAAACCTGTATTAAGTCACCACGAATTCTTCTCTCTTCGAGACACTGTAGGCCGGTTTTTCTGAGTCGTTCCTCATAACTGTAATTCTGGAATCCCACTATCCTCTTTGTCGCTCTTTTTTGTATTCTTTCCAGCATGTTTATATCCCCTCTATGATAGGGACTCCACACCTGTACACAGTACTCCAATCTAGGTCTAACTAAAGCTTTATATAGTTTGACGATCACTTCCTTGCTCCTATGTTTAATATTTCTTTTTATCATACCTAACATTGCATTTGCCTTTTTCACTGCTACCTTAACTTGCTCACTCACCTTTCCTGTATGATCTGTTATAACCCCTAGGTCCCTTTCCTTATCTATCTTTCTAATATTGTTTTCTCCCATTCTGTAATTATGTTCCATATTGGATCTGCCCATGTGGATGACTGTACATTTATCTACATTAAACTCCATTTGCCAGCTTACAGACCATTCTCGAATTTTATCTAAATCCGACATCAATATATCCACTTCCGCTTTAGATGAGACACTACTGCATAGTTTTGTGTGATCAGCAAATTTTGCAATCATGGATCCCATATCAATGTCCAAATCATTTATATATATCAAGAACAAAATTGGTCCCAAAACCGAGCCCTGTGGCACATCACTTTTCACTTCACACCACTCAGAGTACTCCTTATTTATGCCCACCCTCTGCCTTCTTCCCGTTAACCAATTTTCAATCCATTTGGCAACTTCCCCACCTAATCCATGTGATTTTAACTTTCGAAATAATCTTTGATGAGGTACTCTATTAAAGGCCTTTGCAAAGTCTAGATAAATAACATCCACTGGCTCCCCTTTATCTATGATTTTAGTAACCTCCTCCATGAATTCTAATAGATTTGTTAAGCATGATCTCCCTCTAGTAAACCCATGCTGACTATTTCTAATTAGATTAAATTTGTCTAAATGCATTTCAATGTTTTCTTTGATTATTGACTCTAACAATTTACAGACTATGCTCGTTAAACTCACCGGTCTATAATTTGCTGGATCTGATTTTTTGCCTTTTTTGAATAAGGGGATCACTACTGCATCTTTCCAATCCCGCGGAACAATCCCTTTTGTAAGTGATTGAGAACATAATATAGCCAATGGTTTTGCTAGTTGGTCTCTAATTTCAGACAGCAATTTTGGATGAATACCATCTTGACCTGGACATTTATTCACTTTCAACCCCTCCAATTTTTTAAAAACCATTTGCTCTGTAATACAGATTGATCTTAATCCCGCTGTATCCATGTCTCTTTGAAAAATATCTATAGGCTCTGGGATCTCGGAGCAGTCCTCCTTTGTGAAGACTGTGCCAAAGTACTGATTGAGCAGATTAGCTGCCTCCCTATTCTCACTTATTATTTTCCCTGTACTGTCTATGAGAGGGTCTACTTTGTCTTTCGTTCTATGTTTATTTCTAACATAAGAGAAGAAGCTTTTACTGTCAGTCTTGATCCTCTGAGCAAGTTTTTTTTCAAAGTCTATTTTTGCTGTTTTATTCGCTTTCTGAGATATGTTCTGCTTGTCCAAATATTTTACATGTTTCTTTTGATTGACCTGCCTCTATATATTTTTTCCATGCTTTATTTTTCGCTCTTCTACATTTCACTACAAATCTAGTTATCCACTTTTTACGCTTGGGGTTTACCTCCCTACATGGAACACATTCCTCTTTTAGTGTTTCTAGAACTGTTTTGAAACTCTCCCACTTATATAGTTTTGTGTAATCGGCGAATTTTGCAATCAAGGACCCGATTCCATTGTTCAAATCGTTTATATATATCCAAACAAAAATTGGTCCTAAATCCGAGCCCTGTGGTACTCCACTTTTCACTTCCCACCAATTAGAGTACTCCTTATTTATGCCTACTCTCTGCGTTCTTCCCGTTAACGAATTTTCAATTCATTTGGCAACTTCCCCACCTATTCCGTGTGATTTTAACTTCCCAAATCTTTGATGAGGTACTCTATCAAAGGCCTTTGCATCCACTGACTCCCCTCTATCTATCATTTTGATAACCTCCTCCTTGAATTTAAATACTGCGTACGAAAAAAAAAAGAAGAATTCAAATAGATTTGTTTAGCATGATCTCCCTTTAGTAAAACCATGCCGACTAAATATCATTAGATTAAACTTGTCTAAATGCATGACAAATGTTTTCTTTCATTATTGACTCTAACAATTTACAAACTATGCTCGTTAAACTCACTGGTCTATAATTTGCTGGATCTGAATTTTTTACCTTTTTGAATAAAATGATCACTCCTTCATTTTCTAATCCCCTGGAACAATCCCTTTTGCAAGTGATTGAAAACATAATTATAGCCAATGGTTTTGCTAGCATGTCTGTTATTTCAAACAGCAATATTTTAGGTGAATACCATCTTGACCTGGACATTAATCTTCTTCTTCTTCTTCTTTTGCTTCTTCTTCTTCTTCTTCTTCTTCTTCTTTCTTCTTCTTCTTCTTCTTTTTCTTCTTTTTCGTACGCTGTCAGACGTCAACCTGTATTTTTTCGAGAAAAAGCAGCGGTCATCCTGAGGCTGTCGACACTGCCATAGAGCTTGTCTAGTGTGTTGCCACTGGTGATGGCCACATCTGCTCTCTCTGATCCTCGTATGTCCGGCAGTTTTGCAGCAAATTTTCAGCGGTCATTTTCCCAGTACCGCACGTGCATTCATCGGTGCCACCTATCTTCAATTTATTTGAATAGGTGGTACTTCAGTCTATTGTGGCCTGTGCGAAGTCTGAAGACCACGAACTGCTCTCTTCTGTTCAACTGGTAATAGGCATCGTTTTTTGTGTGTAGCCAGTATGTTCTGTTTCCCATTTCGTCATGTATCTAGCTCTTATAAGCCTTTTTGACTCTTCGTAGGTCACACTAGAATCTGGTTGTGGTAGTCTTGCACCTTCTTTTGCCAGTCTGTCTGCCTCCTCGTTGCCTTGGATGTTACAGTGGGATGGAACCCGCTGTACCACTACTCTTTTTGGTGCGGACTGCTGGCATAGTTGACAGAGTACTGCTCTTAAATCATTAAGTTCAGTTTTTTCTTGCTTTTTAGTGCTGTGACTACGGCCAGGGCATCTGGAAGCAGGACTATATGGCTTTCATTGCTTTTGCATGTCACCATTTCTTCTACTGCAGCCCTCAGTGCCTCTGCCTCCGCTATGAAATTGCTTGAGTATTTTCCAGTTGCCACTAACTGTTATTTTTCTACCATTTGGTACGCTCAGGAATACCCCTGCCCCTCCGTTCTGTGTTGTGTTTGTTACAGAACCGTCGGTGTATGCATGGGGGACATTAATCCACTTTCAACCCCTCAAATGGTTTAAAAGCCATTTCCTCCTTAATACAGATTAATCGTACATGGACACTATCATGTATGGGGCTCTGTTACCCCCTCATATTACCTGCATGTCATTCTTAACGTATTCAACAACCATAGTCCTTACGTGTTAATGTCACATTGATTCGAAATTCTATCGCATCCGTTTTAAGGTTTTCATTTCGTACCCCCTTATTGCAATAAATGGAAACTCCTTAGCCAACATAGCGTCACGACTGCATATACTTACAAGGATATTATATTCACTCAGGAAACTACCATATATCATAGAAGAAAGTGAACTGTTCTACAATCCGGATACAATCCACCGACTTCTTGGTAACGAATGCACCTTGCTGGAATGAAATCCACGAGATTACGGTTCCGGCTAACTAGATCACGGGGATGAATTGGACGATGAGGCTAATGTCTGGTCAGGCAAAACACACTGATCAAACAATGTTAGCCAGGGTCAGGAGAAATATACTGGCCAAGACCCTCACCTGATCTCCTCGTTGGTCGTCCTGGAAACGGGCTGTTGTCGAGGACAACTGGATAACAATGTGAGGTTCGATGTGATCCCCGTAGTAGTGAGTGACACGCAGATGAAGCCACGCATTGCACGACCGCATGGAGGACCCCGGTCCACCTCTTCAGCAAAGCTCAGGAAAGCTACAACATTCTGCCACAAGTTACGTCCTTTTCAGTTACCAACCCATTGTGGTCATTAGCAACCAACCAACCGAACAACCAATCATCGGGGATGAAGTGTAAAACACTTCTTTGAACACGGACCTAGTTGTTTGTTTATTGTGAGGCTGATATTTTCAGTTCCCTGCCTCGGTGGCGCTTTCCTTCGCTAACAGTACGTTAGGCGCGCATTTACAAATGGGTCGAATTGAGTCTGTAATGAATTTCTGGAATCTGTCACCGTTGGTCCGTGATAAGAAATGCATCATTCCGTTTCTACAGCAGTATGGCATTATCCATGTTGTCAGAGGATGTAATAACAACCATGTTATGGTGTTGTCCTTGATTGGACGACAGGATAGATGAAGATGTCGACAGGCACAATGTCGGCAGGACATCCCTGTGAGGAAAGGCGCATTGCTCGCGCATGGCCTACATACATATCATTATGTTTGTATACTGCTGGTCTCAGAAGCAATCAAGCATCTATTTGTGCAGTTAACTGCGACTCTAGCCCGAAAGATTTTTCGCAACACTTCTAACTGGGACCAGACAAGACTGGGACATCACAATACTGGGACAGCACAAAACTGGGACCACGCAAGACTGGGTCCACGGAAGACTGTGACCACGCAAGACTGTGTCCACAGAAGACTGGGACCACGCAAGACTGGGACAGCACAAGACTGGGACCACACCGGACTGGGACCAGACAAGACTGGGACCATGTGGGACCACGCAAGACTGGAACCACGCAATAGATAGCACAAGACTCTAACCACACAGGACTGGGACCAGGCAAGACTGTAACCATGTAGGACCACGCAAGACTGGGACCACGCAAGACTGGGATCACACAATACTGGGACCAGGCAACACTGCGTGCAGTGGTCGTCCATGGCAGTTGCAGCTAGTCTGATCCACCTTGACATATCGATACCTCAGTGACCATCGTATGAGATCATACTTCCGAGGTAGATGAAATCTTTGGTGCCCTCCACTTGATTTCAGTACCCATGGGTCCTGTGTCAGGAATGAGGCATCATAGCTTCAGGGAATTTAAAAAACAGAGCTTAACACGGATTTCAAAGACAAGCCTGGATCACCTCAGCAGAGGAAGTGTTGCAGTTAGCCTATAAATCAATAGAAAGTGCTCTCGAGGTAATGTGTCCGCCTCGGATGCAAGACGACGCGTTCGAATCATGGTGCAGACCGGGATTTTATTCACGTGGATCTTCTGGTAGAAATTGCCTTGGGTAGTGAGATCGGACTTTCGTGATCAGTGTCGAGCACGTTTAAAATTCTTTGGCAGTTATTTATACCTTTCCCAAGGTGGTTTGTTAAGAGCAACTGGAGATGGCGAGGGGCTTATTAATTTATAATGTTTGAGTATATTGAGATAGACTCGCACATCGATTAGACCACTCTCCAAGAAACGTATTGTATACAGACTGTAGAGTATTCTAAACCAGTATAAAGATGTTACGTTAAGTCGTCAGAACCTGACCAGAGGGAGCAGAGATGAGACAAGCTTTGGACTGTCGTCCAGAACTGACCAGAGGGAGCAGAGATGAGACAAGCTTTGGACTGTCGTCCAGAACTGACCAGAGGGAGCAGAGATGAGACAAGCTTTGGACTGTCGTCCAGAACTGACCAGAGGGAGCAGAGATGAGACAAGCTTTGGGGCTGTCGTCCAGAACTGACCAGAGGGAGCAGAGATGAGACAAGCTTTGGGCTGTCGTCCAGAACTGACCAGAGGGAGCAGAGATGAGACAAGCTTTGGGCTGTCGTCCAGAACTGACCAGAGGGAGCAGAGATGAGACAAGCTTTGGGCTGTCGTCCAGAACTGACCAGAGGGAGCAGAGGTGAGACAAGCTTTGGGCTGTCGTCCAGAACTGACCAGAGGGAGCAGAGATGAGGCAAGCTTTGGGCTGTCGTCCAGAACTGACCAGAGGGAGCAGAGATGAGGCAGAAACTATGGGGCTGTTGTTCAGACCTGGCCAGAGGGAGCAGAGATGATACTGAAGCTAGAAGGCTACCGTCCACACCGGGTCAAAAGGGGTAGATCTAAGGTAGAAGCTATAGGACTGTCGCCCAAACTTGGCCAGAGAGAGTAGATCTGAGGTAGAAGCTATAGGACTGTCGCCCAGACTTGACCAGAGAGAGCAGATCTGAGGTAGAAGCTATGGGACTGTCGCCCAGACTTGACCAGAGAGAGCAGATCTGAGGTAGAAGCTATGGGACTGTTTCCCAGACTTGACCAGAGAGAGCAGATCTGAGGTAGAAGCTATGGGACTATCGCCCAGACTTGACCAGAGAGAGAGAGCAGATCTGAGGTATAAGCTATGGGACTATCGCCCAGACTTGGCCAGAGAGAGAGAGAGCAGATCTGAGGTAGAAGCTATGGATCTGTCGCCCAGACTCAGCCAGAAAGAGAGAGCAGATCTGATGTAGAAGCTATGGTACTATCGCACAGACTTGGCCAGAGAGTGCAGATCTGAGGTAGAAGCTATGGGACTGTCGCCCAGACTTGGCCAGAGAGAGAGAGCAGATCTGAGGTAGAAGCTATGGGACTGTCGCCCAGACATGGCCAGAGAGAAAGAGCAGATCTGAGGTAGAAGCTATGGGACTGTCGCCCAGACTTGGCAAGAGAGAGAGAGCAGATCTGAGGTACAAGATATGGGACTATCGCCCAGACTTTGCAAGAGAGAGCAGATCTAATGTAGAAGCTATGGATCTGTCGCCCAGACTTAGCCAGAGAGAGCAGTTCTGAGGTAGAAGCTATGGGACTGTCGCCCAGACTTGGCCAGAGAGAGAGAGAGAGCAGATCTGAGGTAGAAGCTATGGGACTGTCTCCCAGACTTGACCAGAGAGAGCAGATCTGAGGTAGAAGCTATGGGACTATCGCCCAGACTTGACCAGAGAGAGAGAGAGCAGATCTGAGGTAGAAGCTATGGGACTATCGCCCAGACTTGGCCAGAGAGAGAGAGCAGATCTGAGGTAGAAGCTATGGATCTGTCGCCCAGACTTGGCCAGAGAGAGAGAGCAGATCTGAGGTAGAAGCTATGGGACTATCGCCCAGACTTGGCCAGAGAGTGCAGATCTGATGTAGAAGCTATGGGACTGTCGCCCAGACATGGCCAGAGAGAGAGAGAGCAGATCTGAGGTAGAAGCTATGGGACTGTCGCCCAGACATGGCCAGAGAGAGAGAGCAGATCTGAGGTAGAAGCTATGGGACTGTCGCCCAGACATGGCCAGAGAGAGAGAGCAGATCTGAGGTAGAAGCTATGGTACTATCGCCCAGACTTTACCAGAGAGAGCAGATCTGAGGTAGAAGCTATGGGACTGTCGCCCAGACTTGGCCAGAGAGAGCAGATCTGAGGTAGAAGCTATGGGACTGTCGCCCAGACTCAGCCAGAGAGAGAGAGCAGATCTGAGGTAGAAGCTATGGGACTGTCGCCCAGACTTGACCAGAGAGAGCGGATCTGAGGTAGAAGCTATGGGACTGTCGCCCAGACTTGGTCAGAGAGTGCAGATCTGAGGTAGAAGCTATGGGACTGTCGCCCAGACTTGGCCAGAGAGAGAGAGAGCAGATATGAGGTAGAAGCCATGGGACTGTCGCCCAGACATGGCCAGAGAGAAAGAGCAGATCTGAGGTAGAAGCTATGGGACTGTCGCCCAGACTTGGCAAGAGAGAGAGAGCAGATCTGAGGTACAAGCTATGGGACTATCGCCCAGACTTTGCAAGAGAGAGCAGATCTAATGTAGAAGCTATGGATCTGTCGCCCAGACTTAGCCAGAGAGAGCAGTTCTGAGGTAGAAGCTATGGGACTGTCGCCCAGACTTGGCCATAGAGAGAGAGCAAATCTGAGGTAGAAGCTATGGGACTGTCTCCCAGACTTGACCAGAGAGAGCAGATCTGAGGTAGAAGCTATGGGACTATCGCCCAGACTTGACCAGAGAGAGAGAGAGCAGATCTGAGGTAGAAGGTATGGGACTATCGCCCAGACTTAGCCAGATAGAGAGAGCAGATCTGAGGTAGAAGCTATGGATCTGTCGCCCAGACTTGGCCAGAGAGAGAGAGCAGATCTGAGGTAGAAGCTATGGGACTATCGCCCAGACTTGGCCAGAGAGTGCAGATCTGAGGTAGAAGCTATGGGACTGTCGCCCAGACATGGCCAGAGAGAGAGAGCAGATCTGAGGTAGAAGCTATGGGACTGTCGCCCAGACATGGCCAGAGAGAGAGAGCAGATCTGAGGTAGAAGCTATGGGACTGTCGCCCAGACTTGGCCAGAGAGAGCAGATCTGAGGTAGAAGCTATGGGACTGTCGCCCAGACTCAGCCAGAGAGAGCAGATCTGAGGTAGAAGCTATGGGACTGTCGCCCAGACTTGACCAGAGAGAGCGGATCTGAGGTAGAAGCTATGGGACTGTCGCCCAGACTCAGCCAGAGAGAGAGAGCAGATCTGAGGTAGAAGCTATGGAACTGTTGTTCAGACTTGGCGAGAGAGAGCAGTTCTGAGGTAGAAGCTATGGGACTGTCGCCAAGACTTGGCCAGAGAGAGCAGATCTGAGGTAGAAGCTATGGGACTGTCGCCCAGACTTGACCAGAGAGAGAGAGAGCAGATCTGAGGTAGAAGCTATGGATATATCGCCCAGACTTGACCAAAGAGAGAGAGCAGATCTGAGGTAGAAGGTATGAGACTGTCCTCCAGACCTAGAAAAGACTGAGTTCATCCCTGACAGCGAACTGCATATCAGCATCAGGTGCCATGTCGGTCGGTTGGCGTGGGCGACCAAGGACATCCACCCACTTCTATCACGTGTGTCGTTTACCAGCTCTGTTGTTGATTGTCGCCCATGCCATTCTCTCAGGCTGTCCAACATCTTCTTTCTCTGCCTTCCTGTCAATCTTTCCTGATATCTTTCCCATTGACACAATGTAGTCCAAACCGCCTCTTCTCATAACATGTCCGAAAAGGATGTCTGCCTTGTTCTAATCTTTGCAAACGAGTTGTCTTTGTGTTTGGGCATTTTGTTGTCTTTGTGTTTGTTCCTCTTTGTTGTCTTTGTGTTTGTGCATTTTGTTGTCTTTGTATTTGTGCCTCTTTGTTGCCTTTGTGTTTGTGCCTTTTGTTGTCTTTGTACCTCTTTGTTGTCTTTGTGTCTGTGCCTCTTTGTTGTCTTTGTGTTTGTGCCTCTTTGTTGTCTGTGTGTCTCTTTGTTGTCTTTGTGTTTGTGCCTCTTTGTTGTCTTTGTGCCTCTTTGTGTTTGTGCCTCTTTGTTGTCTTTGTGCCTCTTTGTTGTCTTTGTGTTTGTGCCTCTTTGTTGTTTTGTGTTTGTGTCTCTTTGTTGTCTTTGTCTTTGTGCCTCTTTGTTGTCTTTGTGTTTGTGCCTCTTTGTTGTCTTTGTATTTGTGCCTCTTTGTTGCCTTTGTGTTTGTGCCTTTTGTTGTCTTTGTACCTCTTTGTTGTCTTTGTGTTTGTGCCTCTTTGTTGTCTGTGTGTCTCTTTGTTGTCTTTGTGTTTGTGCCTCTTTGTTGTCTTTGTGCCTCTTTGTTGTCTTTGTGTTTGTGCCTCTTTGTTGTCTTTGTGTTTGTGCCTCTTTGTTGTTTTGTGTTTGTGTCTCTTTGTTGCCTTTGTCTTTGTGCCTCTTTGTTGTCTTTGTGTTTGTGCCTCTTTGTTGTCTTTGTCTTTGGGCCTCTTTGTTGTCTTTGTGTTTGTTCCTCTTTGAAAACTGTATTATTAGTCTTTAAAATGTTGGACGTAAAAACGAGGCATGATCAGAAACGATGACATCAGGAGACTAGTGGGAACAACACCAGTATTAGACTACATTAAAAGACAGCAACTAAAATGGTTTGGCCACGTAACAAGTCTACCTCCAGACAACACTCCCGAACAAGCAATGCTATTTAGATCCAACGGATTCAAAGCCGAAAGCAGACCACGAAAAAGGTAGCTTACATATTTATCAGAGGCAGTGAATGCTAATGTGCATGAGGCACACAGTCGGGGCTTGTTCTAGAGATCTTTTCATAACCTGGCCCTGAAAGGCATAACAGGATACGCGAAAAGAAGGTCGTGGGTCTTCCATGCAGCACATGGCATCCGTAGATCTAGCGTGACCAAGTACCTGAACGTAGAAGAAGAAGAAGAAGAAGAAGAAGAAGAAGAAGAAGATGAAGATGACAAAGAACAAGAAGAAAAAACATCATAATATAAATGGTTGGTTGGTTGGTTGGTTGGTTGGATGAATGGTTGGTTGATTTCTAATGCCCGCAATGGGTTGGTAACCATTTTGTGCGCCCTGTCAAGGACGGAACATGTGGCAGAATGTAGTAGCTTTCCTGACATGCCGAGCGTGCTGGTGGAGTGAACCGGGGTCTTCCATGTGGTTTTGCAATGGTTTGCTTCATCTGCTTGGCACTCACTACGACCGGGATCACGTCAAACCTCACCTTGTTAGCCAGACTGTTGTCCTCGACAACAGCCCGTTTCCAGGACGACCAACGAGGAGGTCAGGAATTGTCTTGTCCTTCTCCTGACCCTGGCTAACATTGTCTGATCAGTGTGTTTTGCCTGACAGACGTTAGCCTCATCGTCCCGATGATATAGATGAGTAGGGTGTGGACGCATCTTTCGAATATCCCCAAAGGGAGACAGTCCAGTGTGTCAGTGTCGCATGAACCTCCAAATCAAATCGACCGTTATCTGTTATGATATGTTCAATGTACAAGATGCCGTAAGCTGAATTGCAATTAAAAATAGTGATACTGGATAGACGGACTAAGTAAGAGGGATTGAAGATCAAAGGGTAACCTAGTGCCAAAGATGACTGCTGAAGTCGGATGTGTCGGACCGAAAGGTGCAACACATTGCAGTCAAGTCATAAATTACGACACGACGCATTCCGTTCTCTGGACAACATCCTGATACTTACAAAGCCCTTTTCATGGCTTGATAGTGGAACATTGAGAAGAAGAAGAAGAAGAAGAAGAAGAAGAAGAAGAAGAAGAAGAACAAGTAGAAGAAGAACAAGAAGAAGAAGAACAAGAAGAACA